>CM064516.1:5448061-5483061 GCA_032716605.1 Paralithodes platypus
CAAGAGGGTACCGTCTCTCCAACCTCAAATATTGGTGAAGAAAAGTTTATTGCCTACCTCGATCAAGGTATGAGAGAGAGAAAGATAGTTACATATATTTACATAGATACACTGACCACACAGACCTTACGATCCCAGCGAGGTGGTCAGGACTTAATTCTAGTAGAGATAGCTAACCCGAGAGTAAGGGACAGTGGAAGGAAAGGATAGCAAAGAAGAAGGCTCTCTTCCCACCCTCCGTTCCCTCCGGCAATTGCCGTACATGAAGACAGTTGGACGTGAATAACCTTGCAGATCTTGGAAACTGCCTGAAGGAATTTATAGAAAGTTAGAAATGGAAACGAAAAAATTGCATGCAAACCTTCACCTGTAGTAATATATACATACATATACACATACACACACACACACATATATATATATATATATATATATATATATATATATATATATATATATATATATATATATATATATATAGAGAGAGAGAGAGAGAGAGCTTGATTATCCATGACGGTAGCAACTTCAAGAAAATATTTTACTTCCTTTCTCAATTCGTCATGCTTCCAGTCCGAATAATGCATATCATCCACAAAACTACATAATACCGTTCAGTATTTATATTACCCATAGTTTACTTGTAGCTTAGTAGAGCACATACCTCCAGCATGAGTCTAGGTTGTGTCCGAGGCTGAATTATTGTGTGGTTAGGGTCATGGGGTTCTTTCTGTAACGTAGGTTGTCGGCTAATTTATGAAGTTACTGACTAGTTTTATCTAAGCAGGTGATTCGTTATTTATGTAATTTGCGCACACACACACATATAAAGATACACACATACGCACGCACTCCTAGACGAAGTAGAAAGGAAGGCCTTCGTATCATTAATTCCCGTCCACTCACCAACTCTCTGCAATCTCTCTCTCTTCGCCACAATGTTGCATCTCTCTCGCTATTCTATCGTTACTAAAATAATCAGTGTTCCTCGGAGCTCTCTCAGTGTATACCACCTCCTCTACGTAGGGTACGTGGTACCCGTCTTGCAACACAATCCCACCCCTACTCTGTGCAACTCTCCAACCCAAGAGTGAAACGCTACTCTGTCTTTCTTGTATTCAACAGCTGAGCTCTGGAACTCTCTCCCAGAATCAGTCTTTCCCTCCTATGATTTAAATTGTTTCAAACTCCGTGTGTCCAGGCATTTTGGCTCGAACGTCCCTTGATTTTGGCCCTGTCACTCCTTCAACCATAGGGGAGGCACTCGCTACAGGCAGTTCTGCCTTCTGTCTCCCTCACTCACATAGAAAAAAAACCCCACAAACATAGAAGTATTATTAATTGCCTTACCCTATGAATGGAAAATAAAGTAAAAGTGTTGTGTAATGAGTTCATGAAATAGTGAATACGAAATAATCACACAAGTAAAACATAAATTATAACTATGAAAGTAAATACAAACATGAACACTAAATAAGGCCCAATTGTAGTAGCCAAGTTGCTACACTAATTATATATATATATATATATATATATATATATATATATATATATATATATATATATATATATATATATATATTTAGTTAAGGAGATTACATACAATATTCTTAGACCAGGATGTACTGTAAAAAGGGGTGCAGGTGTGACCTCCTTATATATTGGTTAAGCCTATGACTTATGTTTTTTAATATCTTCTAGTTTAGGTCAGCGTCAGTCCTAGTTTGACTTTTCTTCGCGGGGTAAGGCTTGAAAAACCTCCTGTAGTCTGTTGTTTAACAAGGAGACATTACTTAAGGCCGTATCTGCGTTTACAGTATTCTATTTGGGAACAATCCAACATGAACCACACATCAGCTCCAGCCTGAACTCCCACCTTCCCAAACCAAGCCTCAGTGTTTATCCTGGACATGGTCTCCTTCAGTTCTGTGTAAACGTAATCAACTTGGCCAACACAGTGTAATTGACTGTATTTCAGCTTGTACTGATTGGTTTGTAATTGTTATCACATCGTAATCTTGACATTGGAGTACCACATGTATTCATTAGTTTCATTGATTTCATTACTTGGGTATATTTGGAAGTTAATTGGTGGGTTGGTGATAATATGAGTAACTTGGACATTGTATAGTTGACTAAATATTGATGAAAGTATTTAACCCTTTCAGTACGGTGACGTCATTGCCATTATTGTCTGGCTAACAATAGATGATAATGTATATATACTCGGTTTTAGAAGAGTTTCTGGGAAGCATGATGTCTTAACATTTTATTTCCCTTGGGTCCTTCCTAAATTGACTACAATTGTTTAAAGATAGTCAGAATGTAGGAATAAAGGCGTAGTAGTGCTGGAGAGAGAGAGAGAGAGAGAGAGAGAGAGAGAGAGAGAGAGAGAGAGAGAGAGAGAGAGAGAGAGAGGAGAAAGAGATAGAGCTAGAGCGAGAGAGAGAGAGTAAGAGAGAGAGGAGAAGAGAGAGAAGAGAGAGAAAGAGAGAGAGAGAGCGATAGAGAGAGAAGAGAGCGAGGATAGGAGAAGAGGAGAGAGCAGCGAGAGGAGCAGAGATTAACGTGAGTTATACTCAAACCCTGCCAAATGTTCCTCTAACTCGTTCCCTCCCTCCACCTTCCCCCTATCACCTCTCCTCCAACCTCTCCCCCATTTTCCTTCCACCTCCCTCCCCCACCTCTCCTCCACCTCCCTCCTTTAGTCCTTACCTTCTATCCTCCCTTCCCACCTTCCTCCTCTAAGGTATGATATTGAAGGAGAGAGAGAGAGAGAGAGATCATATTTATTTGACATTTAATCATTCTTATGTTCCGAGTTTGTAAAGGTTATTATTGGTTTGAACAACACGCTATTACATGTTTGCTGACAAGAATATGATGTTTTACTCACTTGATAATTATGTGGCAGTTCATGCATAATATGAAACTCCAAGTACACCTGCACATTATCGATTAAATGCCACTTATTATTAAGTACCCTATATGACTTTAACCTCAGATATTTTATACTATTTTTATTTATATCATATATCGGTATACGAAATACTACAAGCTGGTCTATATTAATGGAAATAAAAGTAAGCCCAACCTAGGAAAAACATAGACGTTCCAAGTTCAGTTACGCGGTCGTGTTCCTATTTGTTCCATGTTTGTAGTTTCTGGATATCCAAACAACAGAAGTTATCGTTTCATTCTCACACCTCGGCTTTTACCAGTGTGTTCTCTTTTTTATCGTGTTTTCCCTCCCCCTTTTTCCCATCTAGTTTATGCAACACTTCTAAAAGGAAATTAAAATGGCTGGAGAGTTTTAGAGGGTAAAACTGAAAATGTGTGTTTGGAGAAGGGTGTTAGAGTGATTGGTGAATAAATTGATTCTTAGATAGTGGAAGATAGATAATTAGACAGGATAATATGTAGATATATACTGTAGATACACATAGATGAATATATTTGTAAATTTATGCAATACATAGAGGAATGGATGGAAGGAGATAACTATGGAAGTCCCTCTAGTAATCAAATTAATAATTCTATCTCAACTAACCCTCTGGCTTCCATAATTCCTCCCTAATATTAAATTATGTTGACTACTAGTAGCCAAATGTATTGAAAAAACGCATAATCGTATGCTGAAATGGTTAAGCGCGTACTCTTGCACACACACACACACACACACACACACACACACACACACACACACACACACACACACACACACACACACACACACACACACACACACGACAACACATACACAACACACACACAACACACACACACCACACCACACATCACACACACAACACACACACCAGGGACACAATATCGTAGTGTGGTGATACATAATATAACTCGGTTGTGTTGTGTTCAATGCAACTGATGCCCACGTATTTTCATATGTTCATGTACACAGACTTATTGTTGTTTCAATCAAAGAAAGCTAACACAATGCATATAAAACACTGGAAGAAACAATAAAATCAGCAATAAAAACCATCCAAAACAATAACAGTTATAACAATATTAACAACAGTGACACCAATTACATCAATTGCAATAAATGATGCAATAACGGTAATAGCAACAT
Organism: Paralithodes platypus; assembly: GCA_032716605.1. Lineage (NCBI taxonomy): Eukaryota > Metazoa > Arthropoda > Malacostraca > Decapoda > Lithodidae > Paralithodes > Paralithodes platypus. The sequence continues at coordinate 5,452,152 of CM064516.1, forward strand.
AAAACAACACTACAATAAATATATAACACTATTGCTAATAAAAAGGCATAGTCAATCACAATAAAATTATCATACATTATTTTATCATTATCAATAACATCAACATTCTTAAACTCCACGTTTCAACACACCAACACCTAAATCAAGTGTTTGATAATATGATAAACATTGACGTGTGGTAGAATGTGTGTTGTGTATTGTTGTTGATCGTCTAAAGGTCTTAGTCCTTAGTAGTATATTGTTGTAATACATGGGGTGGGGATCACTTAGTCCTTAGTAGTATATTGTTGTAATACATGGGGTGGGGATCACTTAGTAGTATATTGTTGTAATACATGGGGTGGGGATCACCTAGTTCTTAGTAGTATATTGTTGTAATACATGGGGTGGGGATCACTTAGTAATATATTGTTGTAATACATGGGGTGGGGATCACTTAGTAGTATATTGTTGTAATACATGGGGTGGGGATCACTTAGTAGTATATTGTTGTAATACATGGGGTGGGGATCACTTAGTAGTATATTGTTGTAATACATGGGGTGGGGATCACTTAGTCCTTAGTAGTATATTGTTGTAATACATGGGGTGGGGATCACTTAGTAGTATATTGTTGTAATACATGGGGTGGGGATCACTTAGTAGTATATTGTTGTAATACATGGGGTGGGGATCACTTAGTAGTATATTGTTGTAATACATGGGGTGGGGATCACTTAGTAGTATATTGTTGTAATACAGGGGTGGATCACTTAGTCCTTAGTAGTATATTGTTGTAAGCATGGGGTGGGGATCACTTAGTAATATTGTTGTAATCCTTGGGGTGGGTATCACTTAGTAGTATATTGTTGTAATACATGGGGTGGGGATCACTTAGTAGTATATTGTTGTAATACATGGGGTGGGGATCACTTAGTCCTTAGTAGTATTGTTGTAATACATGGGTGGGGATCACTTAGTAATATTTGTGTAATGCATGGGGTGGGGATCACTTAGTATATATTGTTGTAATACATGGGTGGGGATCCCTTAGTAGTATATTGTTGTATACTGGGGTGGGGATCACTTAGTGTATATTGTTGTAATACAGGGTGGGGATCACTTAGTCCTTAGTAGTATATGTTGTAATACCTGGGGTGGGGATCACTTAGTATATATTGTTGTAATACATGGGGTGGGGATCACTTAGTAGTATATTGTTGTAATACATGGGTGGGGATCACTTAGTAGTATATTGTTGTAATACATGTGTGGGGATCACTTAGTAGTATATTGTTGTAATACTTGGGGTGGGGATCACTTAGTAGTATATTGTTGTAATACATGGGGTGGGGATCACTTAGTAGTATAGTTGTAATACATGGGTGGGATCATTATAGTATTTTGTTGTAATACATGGGTGGGGGATCACTTAGTAGTATAATGTGGTAATACATGGGGTGGGGATCCCTAGTATATATTGTTGTAATCCCTTCTAGTCCTTAGTCTAGTTGTAATCCATGGGGTGGGGATCACTTGTAGTAATGTTGTAATACATGGTGGGGATCACTTAGTATAGATGTTGTTCCCTGGGTGGGGATCACTTATAGTATATTGTTGTAATACATGGGTGGGGATCCTTAGTAGTATATTGTTGTAATACGGGGGGTGGGGATCACTTAGTAGTATATTGTTGTAATACATGGGGTGGGGATCACTTAGTAGTATATTGTTGTAATACATGGGGTGGGGATCACTTAGTAGTATATTGTTGTAATACATGGGGTGGGGATCACTTAGTAGTATATTGTTGTAATACATGGGGTGGGGATCACTTAGTAGTATATTGTTGTAATACATGGTGGGGATCACTTAGTAGTAGTAATACATGGGTGGTATCACTTAGTAGTATATTGTTGTAATACATGGGGTGGGGATCACTTAGTAGTATATTGTTGTAATACAGGGGGTGGGGATCACTTAGTAGTATATTGTTGTAATACATGGGGTGGGGATCACTTAGTAGTATATTGTTGTAATACATGGGTGGGGATCCCCTAGTAGAATTGTTGTAATACATGGGGTGGGATCACTTAGTGTATATTGTTGTAACATGGGGTGGGGATCACTTAGTCCTTAGTAGTATATTGTTGTAATACATGGGGTGGGGATCACTTAGTAGTATATTGTTGTAATACATGGGGTGGGGATCACTTAGTAGTATATTGTTGTATACATGGTGGGGATCACTTAGTAGTATATTGTTGTATACATGGGGTGGCGATCACTTAGTAGTATATGGTTGTAATACATGTGGGTGAGATCACTTAGTAGTATATTGTTGTAATACATGGGGTGGGGATCACTTAGTAGTATATTGTTGTAATACATGGGGTGGGGATCACTTAGTAGTATATTGTTGTAATACATGGGGTGGGGATCACTTAGTAGTATATTGTTGTAATACATGGGGTGGGGATCACTTAGTAGTATATTGTTGTAATACATGGGGTGGGGATCACTTAGTAGTATATTGTTGTAATGGGTGGAGACTTAGTAGTATATTGTTAATACATGGGGTGGATCACTTAGTAGTATATTGTTGTAATACATGGGGTGGGGATCACTTAGTAGTATATTGTTGTAATACATGGGGTGGGGATCACTTTTATCTTCCATCAATGAACATATCCCACAATGGCGTCAGTTTTACTGTGTTGGCTTACAGCCGTACACAGACCATTTTATTGAACTTAAGAAGGATCTCTTAGAATTAAAGTAGCATAAACCGTCTCAACCAACCCTCTGACTCCTACAGACCGCCTATAAGCTGACTAAAATCGTCCATTGATAAACATAATACAAGTAAGAAAGTAGTGGTAGTAGTATTTCTAGATTTCCTCTCTCTCTCGCTCTCGCTCTCTCTCTCTCCCCTCAAATCCCTGTTATGGCCACTATCTGTCTGGTTGACCACACCATTGTCAGTTAGGGAGGGTGGGGAAACGGAGGGGATGAGGGGAGGTAAAAGCTGGAAAACACTACACAAGTAAATATAATGGAAACAAAATAATTGTGTACACATATTATCGAAACAAGTTTATTTCTACATTATGTTCAAAACGTCATACATAATGACACCCCAAGGTTACGGACAGAGGTACAAAAACTAAAACTGTAGTTGGTACCAGAACTCCCTCTGAATATTCGAGGTATATTCCTGAGCCAACAAGAGACCAGTGACCATCAACAAGACCTGCGGGGATTCCCCTCTGGTCTACCCACATGTTGACGATCACCAAGGGATCTGAGGGTGTGGGTCAAGAAGTCATTTGTGGTGGTGGTGGTGGGGAGGGGGGCTGTGTTTCGTTGTCCCACAGGTCTCTCGAGGACTTTGCACTAGCGGTATTTTAAATGAACTATTATCCTAATTGAAAACAAAGCAGTGTCGCCAAAATATGTGTGAAGTCGAAACCCCAAAAAGTTGCGAAATAAATGGTGCTTGAGTGAACCTATGTGTTATTATTATCATCATCATCAACATCATCATAATAATAATAATAATGATAATCAACATCATCATCATCGTCATTGTTGTGTGTCGGGAGTGACAGGGCTATCAACTAATGTTAAAGTGTTAACAACTCCAGTATAAAATCCAATTGCAGGCAGATCCTTCATTGCCTATTCAGTAATCTAATTTGTACAGCCTTGTTATTGGTGTATTTGTATTTGAGTATGTTATCCGCTAAGATTAATCTGGTGAATATGATAGATATTCGTAATTGAATATTTTTATGATTTAGCTATTTAAAAATATTTAGCACAAGCTTAATATGTCTGGCAAAATTGGAGTGAACGTCGCAGGATAATAGGATTCATTACATTGTAACATTAACTGTTTTATGTATCCTTTAATCAAACAAAACTTTTAGACTTATATATTGATGTGTAGCTACAGCCAGAGGATTTGACTCCTCTTAGGAGGAAGCTTTAGGAATGAAAGAGTTAATGCATTTATAAAGTAATCCTCTAACTTTAACAAGTTATATAAAATCGTCTGGGGTGGTCATAATGGTAACGTGTAATGGTAGATGGCCTTTATTCTCAATTTCACTCAATAAATGCTGGTGTTCCCCAGGGATCAGTTTTGGCCCCAACTCTGTTCCTCATTCATATCAATTATCTCATATCTACCACTCATAATCCAATACATTCCTACGCAGATGACTCAACACTCCACAGTTCCTTCACATTTACCAATTCTTTCACCCAACCCGATCTTATAAATTCAAAAATAAACACTGCAATTTCTCTGAACCAGGACCTTTCTAGAATTAATGAATGGGGACAAAAGAATCTAGTTTCCTTTAATGCACAGAAAACCGAGTACATTCAATTTTCTAACCGACAGAATCTCACTGACTCTCATATATTTTTTAATGATGTAAATATTCCCACTTGCCCTAGTATTGACATTCTGGGTGTAACATTAACTACTAACTTGAGCTGGACACATTATGTTAGAAGCATTGCTAAGAATGCCTCTAAAAAACTCGGACTCCTGTACAGAGTTCAAGAATTCTTCACTGACGAGCAGTTGGCCGTAATATATAAAAGTCATGTGCGTTCTCAGATGGATTACTGTTCACCTCTGTGGGGTGGCAGTGGAGTGGTTGCATTGAGGCAGTTGGACAAAATTCAAAATAAAGCTATTAGATTAATCAATAACCCTGCAATCACACAGGACCTTCCTACATTATCCATACGAAGAAACGTTGCATCCCTTGCATTATTCTACAGATATTTTCACAGCAATTGTTCCGAGGAACTTGCTTCAATTGTGCCGCCTCTCCACATCTTTCCCCGTAGAACTAGGGCAGCTGAGAGCGCCCATGAATTTACACTTTCTCCTCCACACTGCAGAACTTCTGCTTATCAGAATTCATTTATCCCCAGAGCTACTACTCTTTGGAATTCACTTCCCTCGAATTGCTTTCCATAAACTTACAATCTACAAATGTTTAAATCCAGTTGTTACAAACACTTTATGAATGGAGGATGCCTTTAGGCACATGGACCTTTTTGTTTTATCTGTGTTTTTCCTTCCTCCGTTCATTGTCTCTTAAAAAAATAAACAAAAAATAAAAAAATAAAACTTAAATTGGGCTAATCTGATTACAAAAATAGGTAAAGGGTACTGTATACGCTTCACAAAATGTTTAAGGCATATTCATTTTGCTACCCACTGAACAAAAATAATACAGCCGTTGATGACTACAATATACAGTATGTAAACAATTCCGATGACGGTGATAATAAATAGTTATTGGAGTCACTCTATGCGCCTTCTCTGTATACAGTATGTAAAAGAAGATAAGAGAGAACAAAATACAAAGAGCGACACACACAGATAGATGGAAGATATGCAGGTAGAAAGCTAGATAAATTATAAAAAATACACATACAGTAGATACCTATATTTTTTTTTTTTTTTAATATTGATATCTATATATACCTGTAGTATATATAGACTGAGGATGGATTAATATTTTATAGGGCCTACATAGAACTTAGTTAATACATTATACATTCCGAGAAAGAAAACAGATACTCAGATGAATTACTATAATGGTTTCAGAAGATTATTAACTACTTGAGGCTCACTTCAGGTCTTACAAATTCCCGAGAGAAATATTATTAGCATTAATATTACGAAATATGCCCCTCTCTCTCTCTCTCTCTCTCTCTCTCTCTCTCTCTCTCTCTCTCTCTCTCTCTCTCTCTCTCTCTCTCTCTCTCTCTCTCTCTCTCTCTCTCTCTCTCTCTCTCTCTCTCTCTCTCTCAACACAAACCCAGTAACAGGCACCCTCCAAAAAACTCTTGTTGACAATTTTTCCATCTCGATGTGATTTTTTTTTTAAAGTGGCTGACTTTTGTTTGTTTGTTGATTTGTCTAACTGCTGCAGCTGGGGAAAATGTGGAGTAGGTGTGTTTGTGTGTGTTTGTGTGTTTTCTATGTGTATGAAGGAGACAAAAAGCAAAGCTGCCTGTAACAAGGGATCCCCCCCCCCCTTCAAAGTGGAAAGAGTGATAGGGAGCCAGATTCAAGGTACGTTAGAGTCAAAATATCTGGTCACACGGAGCTTGAAGCAGTTTAAGTAATAGGATGAGGGAATGATAGACAGAGAGAGTTCTAGAATTTCCTTGTAAAATAGAAGACAAACTTAGAAAATCGGTTCACTCTTGGGTTAGAGAGTTGGACAGAATAGCGGTAGAAGTTGTAGCAATTACCATATTTTCCTAATATAAAGAATGAGACAAAATGAAAAGAGTAACAGCCGAATTCATGGTACCGGTACGTTCGACTCAAAATGCCTGACCACACAGAGCAGAGGTTGACGGTCGTGTATACAGTATATATTATATTACCTTAAGGGGGTACTGCTTGTTTTTTTTTTGGACCCCTTCTCCCTCATGCTTAGCCCCATTAGTTTTGAGATTTTAAGACGTTCGGTTCATAAGTTTGGCGATTTCTACACTTTCCGCCCCATTTTGTTGTCAATTTTAAGACCATTCGTGCCATTTAGGTGTTGATTTTTTTCTGGCGAGCGATAGTGAGCCTGTAATTATAAGAGGATTCGGCCTTCGGCCGGGTAATTTTTTACCGAAAAATGTACACGTGTATTCGACGGGGGTCAGGGGGTGTGTTCTAAGCTTTGTGGAGGTCTAGCGCGGAAACTAAAACATACATAAATATTATAGACCAAAAAACAGCCACTAAGCCCTTAAGATCGTTCACACATACCTTGCGCTCCCGTCCATGGTTTAATATGCCTAGGCGGCGTCCTTTTATGCCTGTATAAAATGGACCGTGTGTGTCGGGGCAACTGCCAGAAAACGTGTTCTGGACAATAAGGAAACACGACACACACAGAAGTTATTGTCTTGGTCGGGGACGGACGGGACGTTAGAACGTGTATGTGTGACCCGAGCTTAAAGGCTGTGTGTGTCTTATTAGCATTACTTACTATATAATATTATGGTACTAAAAAGACCTTAGAGTTACATATTGCGAATCAAAGTAAAACAAACCTGGAAGAATTCTATAGTTATATCAGAAAGAAAAAAGTAGGTACTTCAACTGTTGGACCGTTAGTCGATGAAAATGGAGAATACACCAAAGACGAAGTACAAATGAGTAATGCCCTCAATACCTTCTTTGCATCAGTTTTTACAACAGAAGACCTCAGTGATATCCCTACACCATCGCCGATTCAGATTGATAATTCAGATGTTCTAAGCAATATCACCGTTACAGAGAGAGAAGTATTGAATTGTTTAGATAAACTCAAGGTAAATAAAACGCCAGGACCTGATACAATCTCGCCTAGAGTTCTAAAGGAAGCTAAGGAGTGCTCTCCCAAAACACTGACATTACTATTCAAAAATCCTTGCAGTCTGGTACTATGCCTGATCAGTGGAAGTTCGCCAACGTAACACCGATATTAAAAAAGGCCGAGCAAATCCCTACCAAGTAACTATCGTCCAATTAGCTTAACCTCAGTGTCTATGTAAAATGCTAGAAACAGTCATACGAGACAGACTCGTAATCACTTAGAGGAAAATAACATACTTAAAGATACTCAACGCGGCTTTCGTAAAAAACGTTCCTGTTTAACAAACCTCTTAGACTTCTTCCACGATATCCTCAACCTCTACGATGAGAGTAAAGCTGTAGATATTATATACCTTGAGTTTCAAAAGGCCTTTGACAAAGTTCCCCCCACGTTTACTGCTAAAACTAAAAGCGCATGGAATACAAGACGGTGTGTTGAAATGGATAGAAAATTGGCTCAGCGACAGAAAGCAAAGGGTAGTCAGAAACGGTATGGCATCTAAATGGACCAATGTAAGTAGCGGGGTACCCCAGGGATCGGTACTAGGACCAATTCTCTTTCTAATTTACATCAACGACATAGATGAGGGTCTCACCTGTACAATCTCAAAATTTGCTGACGACACAAAAATTGCAAATAGCGTACTCTCAAAAGAACCAGTTGACAATATGCAACACGATCTAGATAAATTGTCATGTTGGGCCCAAATTTGGCAAATGAGTTTCAATGCGGATAAATGTAAAGTACTACATATCGGATACCTAAATGAGAAAGCAAACTATTCGATGAATGGCACTCAGCTTAAGAATGCAAACAGAGAAACCGATCTGGGAGTAACAATATCGAGTAACCTAAAACCGAGTCAACAATGTTCAGAAGTTGTTAAGAAGGCAAACAAAATAATTGGCTTTATAGGCAGGTCATTTGAAGCATAAATCCAAAGAAGTTATCCTAACCCTTTACAAGTCCTTAGTCCGCCCTCTTCTGGAATACTGCGTTCAATCCTGGTGCCCTTATTACCAAAAAGATATAAACAAGCTAGAAACGAGTTCAAACGTATAGTTGCCAAAATGATACCTAGTCTAAAGAACAAACCATACGAAGAGCGTCTTAGAGAATTAAATCTATTTCCTTTAACCCAGCGCAGATTAAGAGGTGACTTAATTCAAGTGTTCAAAATCATCAAAGGCATCGACAATATGGACTGTAGTAAGTACTTCACTATCGACCAATCTAATTACACGCGGGGAAACGGTTGCAAAATTATTGGTAAATCTTTTAACTCGCACGAATCTAAGAATTTCTTCTTCAATCGAGTTGTCAACTTGTGGAATGGGCTTCCCCAAAACGTTATAGACTGCATCACCGTTGATTCATTTAAACTCCGCTTAGACAAATATCTCGCATCAAACCTGCGACTGACTGCGTTTGTAAATGAATAACTTTATTTTATCCCCCCCTCAGTTACTAACCCATCTGTCCTCTACTAACTTCCTAATCCAGCCACGGACATTAGTTCCAGGGCAGTAATTCCCTTTCCAATGTTCCCTTACCCACTCTAAACCACTGTTTTGACACTTCACTAGATATGTTGTTGCTTGATTTCCTTTGTACTCCTTTGTACTTTATATTGTGATCTTGTGGTTTTATATATCTGTATAATTGTAAGTGCTTGGTAGTATGCGTGTGTTTACTAACGCCTGCGTGCGTAAGTGTACTTAGATTTCATAATGTATTTGCGTGTTGCGTGCATTTACGTATATGAGTGTGTGCGTGTTATTGTCGTATGTGCAGTTTGTGCGTGCTTCTGTGTAAAATGCATTTAATTAATCTTAGCCATCCTGACTGCCCAGGGTTAGAGAGAGAGAGAGAGAGAAAGAAAGTGATGACAGTGATAAAAAAGAAACATAATTTACCAGACTCTTCACGTTCCCAATCTTGTTTTGCCTTCCACAGCCCCATATGAGTGATGTTCCCATTTGCTCCTTTGCTTCCTCCCTTTCTCTTGCGTCTCTCTCTCTCTCACACACATACTCTCTCACACACATACTCTCTCTCTCTCTCTCTCTCTCTCTCTCTCTCTCTCTCTCTCTCTCTCTCTCTCTCTCTCTCTCTCTCTCTCTCTCTCGGTGGTCGAGAGTAATTCAATTAATAAATTTAGGAAGAAATTGGACGATCATCTAACCGGTACTATAAAAATGTCCCTATATCTAGTAGTGTTAAGGTCAGACCATCTAGTAGGGACCGCAAGTTATGTGTGCTGAGTATCTATATAACTCTGTTTAACTCTCTCCTGAAGAATGTGTGGCTGTGTGTGTGTGTGTGTGTGTGTGTGTGTGTGTGTGTGTGTGTGTGTGTGTGTGTGTGCTTGCTTGCTTGCTTGCTTGCTTGCTTGCTTACAAAATTTAGCACAGTATTGCACATACGTTGACCCATTGAGGACTTGATGATAACAAACTGAACTATATATTGATAATTAATAACTACCAGGCCCTAGCCTTTAAATATTCCCGCCACAACCCACCCGGGCAGGTTTGCCGCGCACTCGCCTTGCTTATATCTTGTACCTCCATAGTCCATACATACTATTAATACATTATTAAATAAAATATGATGACATACTTTCATTCAGCTTGAACATTGTGAAAACCGCATGGTTCTACTTTGCTTTGTTCCTTGTTCATCACCGTAAGAACCTCTAGGAACATTCCAGTCTTTGAGAGTGCATACGTATATACGTATATACGTATATACGTATACGTGTGGGACTAAAAATCGATCACTACTCGTTTGTCTGTGTATGTCAATCACGTGGGCTCAGAGTGGTGAGTGTCCCTCTCCTTCACTAAGCTAGTATAGCACTGACTTGCTCCCAGGAAAGATGATGTAATCACTGAGAGGTAGGGGGGAAGGGGATATGGTTGGGGGTGTTTGTGGGTAGGGGAGGTGGGTGTGGGGGACTAGGGAGAGGCTTGAGGGAGTAAATGAAGGGCTGGGGATGGAGCTTAGTTCATCACAAGGACGATAGAGCCGAGATTGCACCATGGAAAATTTGATTCCTTGTCGCGAAACGCTGATGCCATATGGCGTCACCCGGGATCCTGCCTTAATGACGCCATGTGGTGTCACCTGGGCTTAATTAATTAAGGCGTTAAGCAATATTATGCAGTTAAGAAAGGAAATATAGAGCTCAGAGGTTTAAGTAAGATAGTCCTTAGCCCTATGATTCCCATAAGTTAATTTATAACTGTATACAATCATTTAATCATACCCAAAATTAAGGCAAAAGGGTGTCCTAGAGGGTTGATCGAATAAGAGAGAGAGAGAGAGAGAATATATATTGGTGTGGTGGAGGCCATAATAATAAAGCAAGGCGGCTACTGATTGTGTTGGTAGAAGATATAATGGTATTAGTGGTGGTGGAGGTGATAATGGTGGGCAATATATTGATGGTTGTGGTGGTAGTGATGGTGGTGATAATGGTGGCAATTTAATAATGGTGGTGGTGGTGGTGGGCGGCAATATATTGTTGGTGTTAGTTGTGATGGTGGTGGTGGTGGGCAATATATTGATGGTGGTAGTGGCGGTGGTGGTGGTGATAATGGTGGGCAATGTTTTGATTGTGGTGGTGTTGGTGGTGGTAATCATGGTGGTGGTGACCATGGTGGTCAGTATATTGATGGTGATGGTGGTAACTTAATTGATGATTTGGTGGTATTGGTGATAATGGTGGTTAATATATTGAAAGTTGTAGTGGTGGTGGTAACATAATTGAGTATATTGGTGGTGGTGGTGATAATGATGGTCACTATAATTATGATGGCGGTGGTGATGGTGGTAACAACATTAATGATAGTGGACGTGGTGGTAATAATGGTGATCAATATAATTATGGTGAAGGTGGTGGTGGTGGTGGTAACTGAATTGATGATATTGGTGGTGATGATGGTGACTGTGAAGATGAAGTAATTGGCAGCGGTCTCTTCCTTTTAATATATTTATATGTACTAGAAGCGGAGATAAGTTATTGAATCACACTGAACTATCACTGGAGCTGTTTCTGTCTGGTTCTGTACAGTAGAACACATAAGTCAGGTTCATTACAATTATGACTAATATAATTATGTTCAATTACCTTCAAATTATATTTTAAACTTAACGAGGAATAGGTTAGCGGATATGGTTATTCAACTTCTTGATTCCTAGAGTAATTCCTGAACTAAGCTCAATCATCTGAATGTAACAAGAATAATATTCAATATTGTTGTTATCTACTGAGACTCAATAAAAGTAAAAACGAAAATGTTGCATTTGGAATATGAAAGTGTTGTGGAGTAGTCAGCTGAGAATACACATTCACATGTAAATGTTGGTTGCTTTTACGAGGGCATCAAGTAGCTGTCAGATTGGTGAAGATCATTAGGATAAACAGGTGATAAAATAAATTATTCATTACAAATAGTGGAGACATTAAACTGTCATGAGAGTAACTATAAAAGGTAATGCAGCAACAATAGTTTTAATCAGATAACTTTAAACAAATAATGTATCCTCCCACAAACAATACAACTCCGTTTAGAAAGAACTGCTGATGGTAAGGGTTGTATACTGTAGGTTTCTAACTCATCTCTACCTTAAGGGGAGGCAGACCGTTTTTCTCTCCCCCCCCCCCCCCCTTCTCCCTAATGTTTAGCCCCACTAGTTTTGAGATTATAAGACGTTCGGCCCATTAGTTTGGCGATTTTAACACCTTTCACCCCATTTCGTTGTCAATTTTAAGATCTTTCGTGCCATTTAGGTGTCTATTATTTCCTGGCGAGCGAAAGCGAGCCTGCAATTTTAAGAGGAACCGGCCTTCGACCGGGACATTTTTCTACCGAAAAATGTACAAATTTATCTTGAAGGGGAGTCTAGGGGGTGTTCTTCTAAGCTTGATGGAGGTCTAGGGAGGAAACTAAAAACAAATATGAATACATGAATTTATAGACCAAACAAACTGCCAGTCTCCCCTTAAACTCTGAGGATCTTATTGGTGTAGACAAATGGTTACATGGTGATAAACTGACGACAAAAGGCAATTTAATGTTGTCCATATTATTTTAATCATTGTTGTTCGTCTTCCTTCTTCGGGATAGTGAGGATGGGAGGTGGGGGGATCAGTTTTGAAGTGTGGTGTGGAAGAATACGAGTATACTTGTTGAGACACTAAGCTATTATTTGTCGATCATAATAGATATTACTTAAGGGGGGTGACCTGCTTTTTTATCTCTTGGTTGTATCCATTCGGCCCCATTCAGCCTACTGTTTTAAGACATTTATCCCAATCCAGGTGTAAAAATTTTCATGGCGAGCGAAAGCGAGCCAGCATTTAACGGAGAAATCCGGCTTCGCCGGAGAAATTTTTCTGTTGAAAAATTTATAAATTTAGCCAACTGTCTAACTCATTATCTAAAATATGGTGTATCACTATCGCTCGCCATGTATATAATCGACACCTGGATGGGGACAAACGTCTTCAAACAGTAGCCTGAATGGGGCCGAATGGATACAATTCAGAGAAAAACAAAAACAAAAAACAAAACAGGTCACCCCCCTTAAAGGACGGTCCTTATTTACCTGTTTCTGTCTACCTATGTATGTATACCTGTGTACCTGTCTCTTTACCTGTCTACCTGTTTCTGACTGCTTGTATATCTCCTCGTATGCCTGTCTCTGTATGCCTCCCTGTGTTACTGTCTATATCTCCCTGTCTACCTGTCTGTTAACCTTTGTACCTGTCTCTGGCTATCTTTGTACATGTCTCTGTCTACCTTTGTACCGGTTTCTGTCTACCTGTGTACCAGTTTCTGTCTACTTGTGTGTCTTATGTACCGGTGTATGTACCTGTTTACATGTCTCTAACTGTGTACCGGTGTATGTGTACCTGTGTCTGTATACTTGTCTCTGTCTACCTGTGTACCTGTTTGTCTCCCTGTGTACTTGTTTCTGTCTCCTTATGTCTTTGTCTTCCGATTTACTTTCTTCTATTCAACTGCTGAGCTCTGGAACTCTCTCCCAGAATCAGTCTTTCCCTCTTCCTATGACTTAAATTGCTTCAAACTCCGTGTGTCCAGGCATTTTAGCTCGAACGTCCCTTGATGTCGGCCCTGTCACTATTTGAAATATGGGGGAGGCTCTCGCTGCAGGCAGTTATGCCTTTTGTCTCCCTCATTCAAAAAAACAAAAAACAAAAACAAAAAACGGCCGTACCGCCCCTGGGTGGACGCATTAGTTACTATAAGTCTTTGTCTTTTAAAAACCTATCTTAGGCTCCAAAATGAAAAATCTAATGCACTACACTCTATCTTTGCGATCCAAAACCTAACTTCAATTACTCTTGAGCGAGTCCGCTTTTGCCAGTAAGAATAAAGGTTTATGATAGCCTACTTATTTAATTTGCCTCCCACAATAACCACCTTGTAAATACCTACCGGTATGTGCTATATATGTATACAGTATACGCTAGATATATTATGAAGTACAAAGCCTTTAATAGAGTCTGGTACAAATCGCTTGTTTCCAAACTACCATCCTTCCATTTCTATCCTTCTATCTGTGCCTTTATATCCAATTTCCTTTCTAACCATTCAATCAGTGCGGTTGTGGACGGCCATCGCTCACTTCCTAAACCTATCAACTCCGGTGTGCCTTATGGTTCTGTGCTGTCTCTAGTTCTATTTCTAATATTTATTAATTATCTTCTCAACTGTACCTCTATAGTCCTAACCACTCATATGCGGATGACTCCACCTTACCCTATTCAACTAGCTTTCCACAACGACCACCATGCAGTCACTTCAAAAGTCATGTGATGAGGCACACTTATCTTCTGTTCTATCAACTAATTCAAATTGGGGCAGATTTCTTTGTTGCTTCAATGTTTCCAAAACCCAATGTTTCCTTTCATCTACCCATCGCAATCTTCCACACAACAATCATTTACTCTGCAACAATACATATACCAATACATCCCTCTGCAACAATACATATATCAATGCATCATCTTCGCTCAATATTATTGGTGTCTCTTCTTCTTCTGACCTTTTTTGGATACACCATATTATCACTTGCTAAAACAGCTTCCCAGAATTTAGGTGTGCTCAACCGTTTCTGTGGATTCTTCACCCATGCACGGCTTTTTGCTATGTACAGGGGTACTGTGCGCCCATGTATCGAGTACAGTTCGCATATATGGGGAATTTCCAGCCACATATCATACTTCTCAAAAGGGTAGAGTATAAAGTGTTTTGTCTTATCAACTCACCTTCTCTTACTAATTCTCTACAATCTCTCTTGACGGCCCACAATGTTGCCTGTCTTTCACTCTTTTACCGCTATTACAATAATTAGTGTTCGTCAGAGCTTTCTCAATGAATATCTGTTTCCTTACGGAGAGTAGTTCACACCCACCTTTCAACAGATTACCACCCAAACTCTGTCCAACTCTCTAACCCAACAGTAAACCGATTTTCCCAGTATTTCTTCCACTCAACAAGTAAATTCTGGAACTTTCTCCCTCAATCTATCATTCCCTTATCTTATGACTTAAACTACTGTAAGTTCTGCGTGTCCAGACATTATGACTCTAACATACCTTGAATTTGGCTCTCTATCACTTGTTACAGGTAGATTTGTTTTTTGTTTACTTCTTACACATAAGATATTGTTATATATCGTATAGTGTCAGTAGTAGAGTTTGTGTATCTCTGCCTGTCCATACTGTATATCTGTGAGTCGATACTGTGGTAAACTTTCCTATGTATCTGGTTCTCTTAGCCTATCATATAATTATATTTGTAGAGATAAATAGATTTTGATGAAAACTTATATTTTCAAAATTGATATTAATTAGGCAGATAGATTCAGAAAATATCTTTAAGATCAATATAATAGCGCATCTATATGTGTATGAAAGTATACCTGTATATGTGTAAATATATACTGTAAGTTAATGTGTGTATGTTTAGTTTTTATGGAATTGTTTTTCTATTGTTTTTCTATAGGTTAATATACAATTATATCCCTTTTTTTTTTTATTAATTTACCCTATCAAAAATATTTGAAATTGGAATAAACATTAAGTTCCCCACTGGCAATGTGCGAAATAGTTTGTGATCTTTATTATTGTATATTTGCATTATTTTATCTTAATAAATAAAGGTCAATGTTTGTCTGTTTGTCAGTTACCCAACCTTTGTACCTTTGTTACTAAACTCCTCCCCCAGTTTTGGTGCCAGGTGGGAGTGTGGGGCACCGTTGGAAAGCCCAGGCTTTGGAGATGGTTTTAGGCGAGTTTAGTGGAAATCAGAGACACTTTTGTTTAATAAAATTTTCGGCAGAACTTATGTAGTATACGGGAGCGAAAAAAGTGCGAAACAAAAATTACCGTTTGGGGCAGAAGGAGGCCTCCGATCGAAAAGGTGTATGGAACGAAAGTTGTTCGCAGCTCCCCAAAATGGGGGTATGGATGAGGTCAGATCCAAAATCGGAGGTCATTTAGCGGCCGAAATCGAGGTCGCCGTTTAATGAGGCACAGGGAGGTTGAGGCCGGTGATTATGGTAGTAGTAGTAGTATTGTGATGATTGTGGTAGTAGTGATTGATGATGGTGATTATGGTAGTAGAATTTAAACCCGGGCAACGCCGGGTACCCCTCCTAGTATACAATATATATAACTTTGAGTTTTCACTCTATGCTTGTTAGTACATGTATTGTATAACTCGAGTTGCAGCGAATTTCACTATTTATTGTTTTCAGGATTTATTTTATTTGGTGTTCTCATTTTCCTTTCATCTCATATAGTTATATATACCGGTATATTTTATATTTAGCCTGATGGCTTATGTAGAGTTGCTGCGAGCATTGAAACACCATTCATAAATTGCATTATAATGCAATTATGAATTGCCATTTTCCAGTTATCGGTACACATAATGCCATTTGGATCCCTTAGTAGCACTATAGTCTTTTCGCTGTAAGTAAGCGAGAAATCATGACCTCTATCCTCTGTAACTCACACTAGAGCAAATTGGCTGTAAATTTCCGCATCTATTCCTTGGCTGACTCTTCCCACATGGTAGAAATATTAGCTTTATTACTCTTAGTCATTTTTGAGTTACAGAGGTTAGAGGTCATAATTTTTCGCCTACTTACAGCGAATAGACAGGTACAAAGACGTTTTGGAGATTATGGTCAAGAAACAATTTTAGCACTACTTGTCTGGCAATTCAAACTTCAGGCATATTTAATTGGGAATGTAAAGCATGTATTCATCTTGAGAAAAATAATACTTCATTATTATCTACATTTACACAGAAGTACGAAACCCCTATCTATTGCTTACATACGATCGAGGCAACGCCGACACCAACTATGAACTACAAAACAAAAGTATTTCTTAAAAGAGAAGCATTAATCAAACGTGTGTCCGTGTTATTATGGTCGTACAGCGATCTGTATTTTGTTTGTCTTTTTTTGTACTTTGCATATAATTGTATAGTATAGTAAACCCATTATTACATCAACAGTCATTTGTGAAATGCTCTGTATCGACGAGATTTCGATCGCATGGCCACAATTTTGCCTCATATCTGTAATTAAAGAGTATTTTCAATATTATGTTTGTCTTAAATTTCGATGATAGATATGTACTATTTATTGTAATCATTCCTGGAAATTTACATGCTTGTGGAGTTGCAAATGCGAAATATTACGACTGCCAAAATCAGCCTGATCTTCTTTTCTCCTTGATGGATTATTGGATATGTCTATTTGGGGAAGATTGTAGGCTCCAATTGAATAGGGCTTTTAAGGCTTTATAGGAATGTGATTAAGAGTTGCTGGATCTCCTGTGTCATTTGCCTGTTTTCTTTTACAGCTTTTCTTTGTGCCTAACCTACACAGAGAATAACCCAGCTAGTTCTCACAAACACATCTTTTCCTTAACCCCTTCTCTATCGGTGATGTCCTTTCATTATTTTTCTTACTATATTTAGACTATTTTCAGCAGTTTAAGAAGTACCTGTGGTAGTAAAAAGGGTTAAAGTAGATATATTGAAGCCTGTTAATTGTTGAAGGCCCTTTTTTAAACTGAATATAATCGTCTAATAGTAGCCAGAATAAAGTTAAAAGGACGTCGCGGTTTAGAAGGGGTTAACATTACACCACACAAGCACACTATAAATCTTTTCCATAACACCAAATTTCAAGACAGCAAACAATGGTGACGACTCTAAACCCAGCCATTGAGTGACTGTTTATGGGGATGTGACCGTGGCTAGCTGGGAGGTTTTCATGGTTTGAAGTTGGGGATCATGATGGCATGTTTCCAGATGTTTGGTATGGTATTGTGGAGCCATGTGTACAGTATATGAGAAAGAGTTTTGGGAGATGTCTATGTTTTCAGGATGTACCTGATGTTTTGTGATTGATGGTTTCAAGGTAGTTTTTCCAGTCTGTTGTTTTCTGTTCTGTGGTTGGATTGGTGATTCAGTTATTTGGTGCTTGTGTTTGTTCTGTTTCTTGTTGGGAAGGGGTTTTGTTCTGGCAAAGAATGTTTCTTTGTATGATATGGTTGTGTAATGTGTATTTGTGGAGATAAGTTAGGGTTAAAGTATTTGCTGTATCCTTGTGGTATGTGTTTGCAGCTGGCTTCCTGTACGAATATGTGGAGGTGTACAGTGGCGCAATTAAGTGAATTGTGAGAGTCCAGCATAAAGTCTTCCAGCTTGTGCTCAATGAATTGTGTGAATATAGGCCAGTTTGCTCTTATGTTTTTTATATATTTGATGTATGTGGGATTTTGTAGCTGGTATGTGATTTTGATTGGGAAGTGGTCAGAGGGTAGGTCGTGTATTGTGTCCCATGCGATTTGCGTGTGTAATGTGGGATTGCAGAATGTGATTTCAGTTGATGTTGCTCGGTGTGCGGTATTTATCTGGTTGGCTTGTTTCTTAGGTTGAAAAAGTTTAATTCATGTAATTGGTCTTAATTGAGTGTTCCTCTTGTGCTATTGCTGTGAGTTGTGCGCCATGTGGTGTAGTGTGCGTTGAAATTTCCTTCTCTAAAGAGATTTGGAAGGGTTGAGAGTTATGAAGTTGATGTGTATATTGCGGTAGGCATGATGCAGGGGGTGGTATGTACAGTATGTGTTGACTATGCTGTATGTGGTGGTGTTTAGTTTTATTTGTATGGATTGGATTTTTATGGTGTTGTCATTGTGTATGAGTTGCTTAGTGTGTTGTGTTGTGTTAGTAAAGGGAATGTTTTTGTGTATGAACATATTTTAGCCCGTCTCCTTTTGCTGTATGTTGACATTTCTGTGCTTACCATACATTCCAGGCATTTAATGTAGTTCCATACTACTCAAGTCATTTATAACCAAAACAAACGCAGATTAATAGTTTTAATACGGGTATTATCGTTGGCAAGAAGATGATGGCTGATTTAGGATTATTCGAACTTTTGAAATAAATTCCATATCTGCTGTACAGTATATGGCTATTTTTTGTATTACCAAACAATATAGGTATTGGATATAGTTACATACTATAATAAGCACAGTGCATGATTATATAGAACACTAACACATTTTAGAAATGTAATTAATGTGAAAATGGGTGCCTGATGAACGAAAACACCCATTTCGTTTCTTGGTCGCTTTGACCTTCTTAACAACTTGACAACACGGGATTTCATTGTATCCTTGCTAAGAATAATTAGAATTAGAAAAAAACAAAATATATAAAAACAAGGAGATAAAATTGAAATAAAGAGAATAAACAGAGAGAGAGAGAGAGAGAGAGAGAGAGAGAGAGAGAGAGAGAGAGAGAGAGAGAGAGAGAGAGATAATATTATATAGGTTAGGAGATTGGAGAGAGAATCATGAAAGTAAGAGGTGAGAGCACCTTAGGTTATTTCTACCTCATTTCGTGTTGCTCTCTCTCTCTCTCTCTCTCTCTCTCTCTCTCTCTCTCTCTCTCTCTCTCTCTCTCTCTCTCTCTCAGTTTACCATTTTCTCGTCAACTCACCTCCTTCATTCTTTCCATCCTCATCCTCTTCCAATTTCTCCTTTCTACTGTATTATTTATCCTCTCTATCACTATTTCCTTTGCTTTCCCATTGCCTTTCACTCTTGGCTTTCATCTTAATCCACATCCGATCATATTCTTCCTCCTCCCTTTTCATATTCATATTCGTCATCTTCGTCTTTTTTTCTTCTTCTTTTTCTTTCTTTTTCATCTACCTGTTCGTATCACATTACCGGCTTGGTAGTGTGTAGTGAAGTGCACCTCGGTTTTCCACCTCGGACACCTCAGGCATGAAGATTTTGTGTATACACTGGTAGCCGGTACCGTTTCCCTTGACCAAGGGAATGGGTAATAGCCTTTCAGTATTACTGTATCATGTACTTAAATTGTTTCAAACTCCGTGTTTCCAGACATTTTGACTCGAACGTTCCGTGATTTTGGCCCTGTCACTCTTTTAACTCTGGGGGAGGCACTCGTCACACGCAGTTTTGTCTTTTGTTTCCCTTATCCAAAAAAGTATGTCGAGTGCTATTGCATATCGGAGCGAGGGCTACAGACAAATGGTGCTTATTAAAGGATCTGATTATTATTATTATTATATATGTTTCCGACATAATTTTAAAAGATATTGTTTTTTCAGTCAATAAATTAAAAGATAAATTGTTAAAAATTGCGTGCTGCGATGCGAGAGAACTAGAAGCATGGTCTAAATTATTAATTAAGTTAATTAGAAATAAAATGTTCTCGCTTAAAAATGAATTTAATCTTTCAGATTTTATAGACTGTAATTATAATAAGCTTAAAGCTGATTTAATACATTTACATAAACATTTTGTAATCACTACAGTAGATAAAGCCAGCTATAATTATAGCTTCACATGTAAGAAATTTTATCTTGAAAACATGAAAAAAGAATTAGGTATTAAGGGTAACATATTACGTAAAAATATTTGCGGTAATTCTGTTTATGAAATTCAAAATAATCTGAATATTGATAACTTAATCGATGAACATACCAAGAAAAATATAACATTTGATATTAAACTTTCTGATAAGAACAAGTGCATTGCAAAATTATACATGTTACCTAAATTTCATAAAAGACCTTATAAATATCGCTTTATTGCCGGAGCAAAATTTGCTACCACTAAAACTCTATCAGAACAAGTCGTAAATTGCTTAAAATACATTAAAAGTACTCATAAAAGATATTGTACTACCATCATGAGAAGAACTGGCATTAACTATTATTGGAGTGTTGACAATTCGTTAGAAGTTATTGATAAAATAAATACCATGCCGAAAGTTACCTCGGTACATAGCTTCGACATTCAACTTTGTATACCAATTTGCCTTTAGATTTAGTATATTCAGAGCTTTGCTTTATTATAGATTTGCACTTTGACAGGTTCGTTAGGAATGGTAATTATTTCATAAATGTTATACATATTTAATAATGCATCACTTAGCTCTACTCCCACTAGTTCTGTATATTTTGATAGAACTAAACTTAAAGATGCCCTTAAATTCCTCCTTTTCAATACTTATGTTAGATTCGGGCCGTACATTTTCAAACAAATATTAGGAATTCCTATGGGTGGAAATGCTAGCCCTTTAATTGCAGACTTATTCTTGCTTGCTTTAGAATTTAAATATATAAAAGACTTAGTTGACAGTAGCAAGAAAAAAAAAATCCCAGAAAAATTAGCACTTGCTAAATTGTTAAGTAATAATAGTAGATATATTGATGATATTCTCGTTTGCAATTTGTTAAATTTTAATCAAGTTGCTAAACTTATTTACCCTAATTCTATTCCCCTCACACAATGTAACGTAAATTATAAAGTTGAAAATGTTCTTGATATAAATATAGAGATTGTTAATGAACAGTGCATACTTAAAGTATATCACAAAGTTGATGATTTTAATTTTAACGTAATAAACTTTCCTTTCCCTAGTAAATCGATAGTAAAATAACTTATAATTGTTTTTATTCCCAATTAATAAGATTTTGTAAAATCTGCACTAAAGTAGATGACATTTGGGCTAGAGCTAGGTTACTATACAGACTCTTAGTGGACAGAGGTTTTGAGGCAAGTAAATTGTTCCATAAATTTAATCTTTTTAGGGTCAATTATTGTGACTGTATTCTAAAATTTGACATCAATAATTTTAATCAAGCATTTTTAACTTGAAGTTTCTTGTATAACCTCTTCTTACTTTTTGTCTGTATTTATTGTTTTTTGTCTGTATTTATTGTTTATCTTTTTCTTTTTCTATTATTATTAATATTGATGATTTTTTAAATTTATTGTTCTTGTTAAAAGAGTACTCTTTGTTTAAATCTGTTGTTACTTCATATTTTGCAATTATTTGTCTTTATATTATATGTATTCATTGTCGATAGTATCAATTGCTTACTTTTGCGATTTCCTTAGTTTATTTGTGCTATAAATGTAGGTTATTTGTAGGGTAGTTGTTGATAGGGGTCACTTGAGGCATGCTATGCTTACAGGTACCTACCCGATAGCACTATCGTTAGTGAGTGCTGTACTGTATTTTATATATTATTTTGTAATAGTATAGATATCTTATCAATATTTGTATTCTGTACTATTGTTAATGTCTTGTCATGTTGCACATTTGATTTTAAATAATATTTTGACATTTAACATGTAGTTTCTTTATTCATGCAGAGTTTAGTAAAATTTGCCAGAACGTCCCGGACTTCCCAAACTTGACTACTTCCTTTAACGTGACGATAGTGCGTTGTTATATGTGCGATTAGTTTGCTTGGGAAACAGATTAACTTGCTCATGTAGTAATGTACACCCTATGTGGTGGATTGTGTTCTTTTATTTAATAATTTTCATTTTAGTAAGCGTTGTTTCCACATAGCGATTTTGATAATTTAATTTGACTTTATATTGTCCTTGTCCCAATTTTGGTTTGTTTAGTTTGCAAGTTTTACATTTTAATTTATTATTATTATTATTATTATTATATATGTTTCCGTCTTTATTAATATTATTATTATATGTTTCCGTCTTTATTATTATTATTATTATTATATATGTTTCCGTCTTTATTATTATTATTATTATTATATATGTTTCCGTCTTTATTATTATTATTATTATATATGTTTCCGTCTTTATTATTATTATTATTATATATGTTTCCGTCTTTATTATTATTATTATTATATATGTTTCCGTCTTTATTATTATTATTATTATTATTATATGTTTCCGTCTTTATAATTATTATTATTATATATGTTTCCGTCTTTATTATTATTATTATTACATATGTTTCCGTCTTTATTATTATTATTATTATTATATGTTTCCGTCTTTATTATTATTATTATTATATATGTTTCCGTCTTTATTATTATTATTATTATATATGTTTCCGTCTTTATTATTATTATTATTATATATGTTTCCGTCTTTATTATTATTATTATTATATATGTTTCCGTCTTTATTATTATTATTATTATTATATATGTTTCCGTCTTTATTATTATTATTATTATATGTTTCCGTCTTTATTATTATTATTATTATTATTATATATGTTTCCGTCTTTATTATTATTATTATTATTATATATGTTTCCGTCTTTATTATTATTATTATTATTATATATGTTTCCGTCTTTATTATTATTATTATTATATATGTTTCCGTCTTTATTATTATTATTATTATTATTATATATGTTTCCGTCTTTATTATTATTATTATTATATGTTTCCGTCTTTATTATTATTATTATTATTATTATATATGTTTCCGTCTTTATTATTATTATTATATATGTTTCCGTCTTTATTAATATTATTATTATATGTTTCCGTCTTTATTATTATTATTATTATATATGTTTCCGTCTTTATTATTATTATTATTATTATATATGTTTCCGTCTTTATTATTATTATTATTATATATGTTTCCGTCTTTATTATTATTATTATTATTATATATGTTTCCGTCTTTTCCTAGTATTATATCTTTTATATTCTTCTCCTTTCCCTTCCTCCTCCCTCTTCCCACTTCTCCTCCTCTCCTACAACTCTCCCTCCCTCCATAAACTTTGTGTACCCACATCTCTTTTTCCTCTCTCCCTTTCTATGTTTCTCCTCCCCTTACTGATACCCGGCGCCCCTCCTCTCACCCAACACCACTTTCACTCGCATATACGGTTTTAGTAATTTTATCATTCACAATTTTCTTTACATATGACCAAACCACCTCAAGTTTTTGCTCTTCACATTCTCCAGCATATCTACATCCACAATATATGGCTCTTTTATTTCCTCATTATTTTGTCTATCTCTCCATGTAACTCCACATGTATTATTCAAAGTAGCTCATTTCTGCTCCTCTCACTCCTGTTTCATAACTCTCCAAAATTCATGCGTCACTCCTGTACGGCAATTTCGGGATCGTCACACTATCATGAATTGACTTCTTCACTTATATGATCACCACCCTATTACGTGTCACTTCCTACAGTATGTATATAACCTATGTCCCCAATAGTAACTTCTCTTGCACCTCATCCTTTGTATTCCCAAATGCACCCATCACACTGCCCAAACATTTGAATGAGGTAATATTTTCCATTTCCATATATATATATATATACTGTACATTATGTACGGGAGTGAGGTGGAAGAACAGAGAGGGAGAGGTGGAAGGATGAAGTTAAGAAGTATAGGCTATGCGTGTAAGAGGTGTTGGATGGGTGGGAGGGCCGACTGACTGGGGACATAGGTGCATGGGGACGTTTCGTTCGTGGCCACCCCTTCGAGGATCAAGGCGTCCGGCAATAGGTAGATAGATATTATACTGTATTACTATATATATATATATATATATATATAATATATATATATCATATCATATCTCACAAATACACGTGAGCCAATAAATGATGTTGCTTATACTCTCAGCGGGGCTCGAACCACCGTCAGTCAGATCGATTGTCCATGCTTTAACCAATGCTACCATGGCATGATAAAGGATACATAACCTTTTCCTATTTATATTAAGTAGAAGGAAAATCCTTCTTGGATAGTTCAGAGGATAATATCTCTCTCGCTCTCTCAGCTGGTGAAGTGCATATTCCTGCATTTGAGAGATTTACCAATAATAGTTTCTGAATGGAGCACATATGGCGAGAGGGAGAGAGACCACTCATATAAATATGCATTGTTAACCCTTGTAGTACAGTGATGCCTTTACTCTTTGTATCATGGCTCTTATTTTAGATCATTATGGTAATGTTGAAGGACATATAATAAATTATGCCCCCTTCAATCTCGGAGTAACTGTTTAAAGACTAACATCTTTAAAGTTGGTGTGGTAATAATAAGCGTGAACTTGTGTACAATAACACTGGCAGAGGTAGGTCATGAAGATGATGATGGAGAGAGAGAGAGAGAGAGAGAGAGAGAGAGGGGCAAATTGATTCGTTGGTAGTTATTTAAAGAGTTAAGAGTTAAGAATGACATGCATTATGAACGTGAATTAAGATTATATAAGATTATATAGGTTGTGGCCACGGGAGGTGAAGGCCGAGGTCTGGCTCTTTGAATTTGTTGTGTCTGGTATTTGTACAACTGCAGGTGGTTTATTGTATATGTGTTCAGTGTTTATGTATTAGTGAAGGGAATACATGTTATATATTCTACATATGTTATTATGTAACATCATGTAACTCTATAATTGTAGTAAGAGAGAGAGAGATAGAGATAGATAGAGAGAGAGAGAGAGAGAGAGATAATATGAAATGAAGGTGTTGCCTGCTCTCGATGGCTTTAGGAGATTGGAATTATAAAGCGCTAGCTCTTGCGCGCGCTCTCTCTCTCTCTCTCTCTCTCTCTCTCTCTCTCTCTCTCTCTCTCTCTCTCTCTCTCTCTCTCGGTATAATTATTAACCTATCCCTTGTGTTAACTCTTGGGTGTTATGGACTGCCTCTAGAGTCAGTAATCTTGGAATGGTTATTATCCTTAACCACTGATTTATGTAACCTATCGAATACAGTAAACAAATTCACCTATCTTATTTTTCATTGTCATCCTTAATGCTACTTTTGAATAGGTAACTGATTAGTAAATAATCAATATTGATATCGTCTTAGTGCAACTTAAAGGATACAATGAGATGCATAGTCTGTTAGTCAGTTAATCAGTGCAATAATTTAGTTAAAACAGTCAGCAATTACTCATGTTGTTATTAGATATGTGTTTAGCACTAGCTTGACAATAGTATATGGTAAAACAGTTTACAGTTAGTCAATAATCACCAATTAGATACATTCTGCTAAATACTAGAACAGACTGACCCTTGAGTCTTTCAATCATCAGGCATTCATTTAGAGAAATCAGTAAGTGGAAATAATAGACACTCAAAATGGCATGCATCATTACATCAATGCCTGTATCTCACTCAAACTCCAGCCTGTAAGTATATAAGACTGTTATTCACCAAATTATTGAATCAACTAATTGAATTATTATCAAGTCTTCCAAAATCGAAAGGTTAAGATTCCATACTAAATTCCGGAATGATTGCGTTTGTAAAAAAATACTACGGTAGCCCATACTACCGGTATATGGTTCTTCATCTCTTACCCCTCAGTCATTCAAAACCTGGCGTCAATCGGGCACATGTATCGGGTGATCTGCATCAGAGTTTGGTACTCGCAATAATACCCCAACACTGAAGTACAGGAGTGAAGCATGGACGTTGTTGGAGAGACATGAAAAAATGAGAGGGGTCAAAATATATTATGTGAGAAGTACATATGGGGTTACATGAAGAGACAGCCAGACAAACAAATGAGGAAGTACGATAGGGATGTGGTGTGGCTAAAAATGTGCTGGAGAGTGTGAAGAGGAATACCTTGAGGTGATTTGGTCATGTAGAGAGTGAGAGAGTTACTAAAAGAGTGTATGAGAGTGAAGTGCAAGGCCAGAGAAGGAAAGGTGAACCGAGAATAGGATGGAAAGTTGTGAGTGAACGTTGTGTAGGGTGGGAGGAGGGACGCAGGCTGATGGATGACAGGGGAGCATGGAGGAGATTCAATTCATTCGTGGCCACCCCCTCGGGGATTGAGTTGTCTGGTAATAGATAAATAGATAAATAGAGTACTTGGCTAATATATTCGTGTTCCAAAGAGTTTGTTCCTGATTGTATGGTACAGCCCTTAAAATAATGTCAAAATTAAATTATAATATCATTAATATTATTGGAATTTCAGAAAGTTACTTTGATCCTCATATCGGATACATGTCAGCACCATTACCCTCTCTCCTTCCCACCTCCGCACCAGCCCTAGAAAATTCCTTTCCGTTAGGATCCGTGTAGACAATTATCATCACATGTCGCAACCAAGGTGTATGGCCTCTCTAAGGATGACAGTGGGTCAACAATAAACCAGGATAACCCTCACCAATGTGATATCATAAGTAACGGTCCAATTAGGCTTAATGTGACAGGGCCCTGAGTTGAGGTCACCTGTAAGTGGTTCAGGACCACCACCTCTCTAACAGCTTCTCTAATCATCCCATCCTTGTTATTAGTTTTTCTTTTGGACAACATACATTTATTACAGTACTATTTATCCCTTTCTACTTCATTTTACATCCCCATACTTGCCTTCCGACTTACCCGTATATAATAGTAGTTTATTACTATAAACCTGTGCCCATTACATCATGCTTTAGAAGTTGAAGCTAATTTATGAGTACAATGCTGATGGAATTTGATCATGGGAGACTAAGTTTCTGTGTACGCTAATACATACAAATAAGGACATACCGTATATAGGCCTACTCACATGCACATTTCCTCTAGTACTTAAGAACACTTTGTCAAACATGAAGCGCACACACACACACACACACACACACACACACACACACACCTACCTACCTACCTGCACAAGTTCTTATGACTGTATTAAAAAAGTTTGGAAGTCGAGCGAGGTTCATCACCACCAGTCCACCACCAAAGTCCCTCATACCAACTTTATGATGACCCAACACCACTAAATGCACTTGATAAATTTGGTGAATATCCACTGAATACGTTTAGTAGAGCTTTCAAACAGAGTGAAAAATAGGTAAACGGACGGACGGACGGACGGACAGGTTTGGCCCACACACTCCATTTAAGGGGGGGTCACCTGCTTTTTTTGTCTTTCTCTCCTTTTCTCTCTTTCTCTGGCTTGTATCCACTCGGCCCCATCCAGGTGTCGATTTCTTCTTGGCGAGCGATAGCGAGCCAGCATTGTATGGAGAAATTCGGCTTCGCCGGAGAAATTATTCTATCGAAAAATGTACAAATTTAACTTTATGTCAAAACAAAAATATATATATGCTGGCTCGCTACCGCTCGCCAGGAAAATATTGACACCTGGATGGGGGTAAAAGTCTCAAAACAGTAGGCTGAATGGGGCCGAAAGGATACAAGCCAAAGAGAGAGGGAGATAAAGAGAAAACAAAAGCGAGGTGGGCTCCTTTAACGTGGATTAACACACAGGTGCCTTATGACCGATCCACACTTCACTGTTCTTGCCTTACGTTTGTGATCACGTAAAAGTGACTGTCAGGCTCACACGTTGATTTGATCCTTCATGAAATCGACTTGGTTCTGTGAATGTTGACATCTAGGATATGTGTATGTGGCTGGTGATGTTATATTCAAACAGACGACGATGGTACTTACTTCGCTCTTTTGTTCACCCTTCACATAAAAACAGTTCCTGTTATTAATTGACAGATAACTTCATGGTAAATTGCGGTATTAGATTTGTCAACTAGATTTGTCAATGCCTTTTGAAATTATGCGTTATTTCGTTTATATTATCCCAAGCACTATTTTGGTTATTTTTGTTAACCACTGCTTATGTTTATTTTTTTATTTATTTATTTCTCTCTCAAATATTGTTAATATATTTGCCTCTTTTTTGTTGTTCTTAATCTGTTTTTCTAAAGATATACAGTAATTTCGTCTTTAATTCCATTATACAAGATAGCCGTATACGCATGCGCATACTGTTTGCGGGATCGTGGTGCTTTTTCCCTGTAATATGACGTAATATACTTAATATACTGCTACTGTATATTTTGATACAGTTTGTTTATAACCCTTTAGACTGGCTCATGTGTTCCATAAATGTAAATGTTTAGTCCTCTCACAACTTCGGCAGTATTTCAATTATTGTTATAATCTTGATTTTGTGTATAGAGTTTTGACAACATTGGCAGTAATGTAGCTTTACCATGACATCATGAATAATAACATTTTCGATCAGTTTTGTGTAATTATCGAATTGCTATCAAAGTTGATGTCTATAAAACCTTTTAGCATTGTTATGTATTATTATGTAGCCTATGTGTAGTATACTGTATATATGTTTTAATGTGTTTATTAAGATTTGCAACTATATTTTTCGTTTCATTTAAATGTTAGGTAGACCTACGCTGACAGTTAAAGGGTTGGTATAAAGAATACTTAAATTCACACAAGATGATACGGGTATAATAAAGTCTCTGTTTATACATCTGCACAGTTGTTCTCTCATCACATTTGTTTTGGCCAAATGTGCTAATCAAAAATGTATCCAATAGAAAAGTTTAAAGTGGAACCTAATTAATTGATATTCAGGCAAGGATTATTTAACTGTTCCAGATAAATTAGTGTTTATATATTTGATTGGCACCTCCAAACACTTCTATGTAGACTAAGAAGACACTTGAGGCTATAATGTGTCTATAATACACCAGCTGAGAGGGTTAAGTATAATAATTTGATGGTAACTAGAAACAAATAATAGTCATGATGAACAGTGGTACAGGCAATCTCTGATACATATTTAAATTATAATGTTCATTATAAGGATAATACCACTACCAAAAACTACAATAATATCATCACTACGCTCTCCAGCAGTAAACCATTGTACAGTATCAACTACACACACACACACACACTCTCTCTCTCTCTCTCTCTCTCTCTCTCTCTCTCTCTCTCTCTCTCTCTCAACTCCACAAACTTGTAAAAAATAACACAAACACTGAAGTAATTAAAAACTTGTACAAAAATAGTAGAAGGGAAGTGAAAAAAATAATTAGGGCGAACAAACAAAATTACGAAATGACTATTGCCAGAGAAAGTGCCACAAACCCCAAAAAATTCTACAGTTACGTAAATAAAAATAAACAGATCAAAAGCGGAATCGGACCGCTAATAGAAGATGGCCAGACAATAACAGGTGACACAAACACGGCAAATCTGCTCAACAAATATTTTGGCTCAGTTTTCACAGAAGAAATTATCGATCATACCCTTGAAAATAACACCTCAACTCATGTGATAGGAGATTTCACCATCAGTGTTAGCGAAGTACAAAGCAAATTGAGTAATTTAAATGTAAATAAGACCCAGGGACCCGACATGCTCCACCCGAAAATAATTAAGAATGTTAAGGACGAAATAGCAAAACCCCTGACACAACTATTTAACTTATCATTACTACAGGGGATTGTACCGAGTGATTGGAAAGATGCGAACATTACGCCGATATACAAGAAGGGTAGCAAGGCCAAAGCGAGTAATTACAGACCAATTAGTCTAACTTCAATTGTAGGAAAAATCATGGAAAAAATCCTTAGAGATAAGATAGTAGATTACCTCGAATCAAACAACCTAATCAAAAATAGTCAACACGGCTTTAGATCAAATAAGTCATGCCTAACAAATTTGATTGAATTTTATAACAAACTATTCACATATAACGACATGATGAAATCACTAGATATAATCTTCTTGGACTTTCAAAAAGCTTTCGACAAGGTGCCTCACCGAAAACTATTGGCTAAACTGGAGAGGATAGGTATCAAAGGTGAAATTCATTCTTGGATAAAAAATTGGCTTACAGGCAGAAGACAGAGAGTGGTGATAAATGGAGTGGAATCGGAGTGGGAGCCTGTCACTAGTGGAGTTCCACAGGGTTCAGTCCTTGGACCGGTTCTGTTTCTCATTTACATTAACGATATTGATGTAGGGGTAAACAACACCATTTCCAAATTTGCCGACGATACAAAAATAGGAAATACAGTCCTGAACGAAGATGATAGAAATGCGTTGCAATCTGATTTAAACAAAATATCAGAGTGGTCGAAAAAATGGCAGATGCCCTTCAATGTCGATAAATGTCAGGTGCTGCAGGTTGGTAGCAGAAATATGAAATACAAATACGAAATGAATGGCAAACAAATTAAAACCGCAACGGTAGTAAAAGACCTAGGGGTACTAATATCTGAAAACCTAAAAACTTCCGACCAATGTATAGCAGCAGCAAATAAGGCAAACATAGCATTGGGCTTTATTAAACGAAAATTTACATATAAACATGAAAACGTAATAGTGCACTGTTCAA